>OU015495.1:88555913-88588413 GCA_907164885.2 Dolomedes plantarius
GCTTAGTTAATGCACTGACTACATTTTGCAATAGGCAAAAGACTTATTAAAAATACAATTGCAAAGGAAATATTCTAATATTTCATATTTCTAAAGCTGATAGCAATCTCTAAATAATTATGGACTATATTTTATGAAAGGAATTGACTGAATATCTCTGAATTCTAAACAATTGCATAATTATTTGATAGCCAATATGACAAATTGTTTGGCAGTTTGGATACTTTAAAGATAAAGCTACATAGAAAGATAAAGTTTGTTTTCTCTGTTACGCTATACGAATATTTTTTTCTTTGTCAATCAGTATACATTAATGCGTCTCTCATAAGATCATCCTTTCAATTTACAAACAAAGATACAACATAGTACTTTTAAAAACAAAAAAGTTCGAATACAAGATGTGATAAAATTGCCAAATAACTGTCTCGTAAATGAAATTAAAATGCTCGAGTCCCCGCCCCGGCAAAACATACTTATAAATTTTTTATTTTTATATTTTATGATTACTTCTGTAGATTAGCAGACCATCTTTTACCCTGTATTTCAGTTTTCACATAAATAAATTTTTCAGCTTCATGAAAAAACTAAAAATGCAGCTGTTTATGTTAGAAATTAAATCGCTAACAATGTTTGAAAAAGTTTTGTCAAAATATATTGTTATTGGGTCTAGGCAATAATGACCTAAATTCTCTTTTTCTGGGCAACTCTCTAAATCGAGTTAGGAAAGTTAAAAAGAGCTGTTAATGTTCTACTCAAGTTAGGAACAAAAAATGTTTCCTAAAATTTTATCACAATGGAAAGAAAACAAACACACAGACACACACATACACACACACACACATATATATATATATATACAGTCGAACCTCCATATATCGAAGTAGCAAATTGCAGGAAAAAATTCGATATATAGAAATTTCGATATATATAATTGAGCTTAGTTTTATCATAATTTTCCTAAAAAAAAAATTAAAGCTAATTTTCGTATACGAAACTCCATTTCTACTTTATATGCGAATCCTATTAAATGAAAGTTAATAACTAAAAAATGAATTAATATGAAAGATTTATTGAGTACTACATATCTTAAAAAAAACAATAATGCAGACAATGATCACAGTTACATTCTTTTAAAAAAAACTAAGAATATCCTGCTGAACAATCAGTTTTGCGGAAAGTTCAAAGAAATGTTCGTATTTATTCAGTCCACTAAAAACTTCATCAGGGACATTTTCCACGAATTGAAGTCCACGACGTATTGTTTCAAATGCCAAAAATTGGGAGATTTTATTCTAAAGTGGAATAAAATCTCCCAATTCGTCTTGAAAAAAATTTCGATATATAGAGATTTTTTCGATATATAGAAACAATTTTTCTATGTAATGAACATGGAGATTCGCTAAGAGTTCGATATATAGAAAATTTCGATATAGGGAAGTTCGATATATGGAGGTTCGACTGTATTTCAATTTCATTGCAAAATTTTAAACTTTTACTTTAAGCTAAACCAATTTTGTGTATATAAATAATCCTCTGCGAGATTAAATTATTTTTCATTATTTATTAGCATTAAAGGAAAAATTAAAACAAATATATTTTTCAAAAGAAAATGCAAAACCAATTAAAGAGATACTTTCATTTCAAGAATCAAATAAAATATTTTATTTACTTCTTGTTAGCTTCATGTCGAAATAGCTTCATATTAAAGCAGTTTCGACATAAAATAGGTATCGAGTAAAGCCGTCAGTTGATGCATGGAAACTTAGATCACCTGAATACTCAGATAATGGATAAAGCGAGAACATCCCTTGCACTATTGAATACAAACAGTGGAAAGTCTACAAATGTATTATGAATTATTTAGTCCTAACTTTTAAAGAGGAAAAATAAAAGCCTGTAATAGATTTTATAGTTAAATCAGTAACTCTGAATGTACTCAAAATGATGTAAAATGGTAAAAAAAATTTTAAGGGAAAAATGTAAGTTTTAAATTTTCACTATTAGGATTTCGTTTATAAAAATTTAATATTGTTAATACATACTCCATTATTGTTGCACTTTAAAGAAAATTTCTAGACATTACATTTTGCTCTAAACCTTAAATTGCATATAAAATACTTGTAATTCAAATTTTCAAATTCATAGTATTCCCCCTTAGTAAACCAGTTATTCAAGTAAAGATAAATATTGAATATTGATATTGCGTAATGCATTATTGTCGCACTTAAAAAAATTCTAGACACATTTTGCTCCAAATCTCAAACTGCATATAAATGCTTATAATTCAAATTTTCAAATTCATAGTATTCACTCTTAATTAACAAATTTTTCAAGTAAGATAAATATTTCAATATTGATAATACGTACTCCATTATTATTGCACTTTAAAAAAATTCTAGACATTGCATTTTGCTCAAAGCCTTTATATAAATACGTATAAATATCATATAAATACGTATAATTCAAATTTTCGAATTCATAGGATACCCTCTTAATTAACCAATTATTCAACTAAGATAAATATTTGAATAAACCCATTCCCTAAATTAAATGAATTATGTAAAACTCTAAATTTTCGTCTAAACTATTCTTCAAGAAACAAATGCATCAAGTTTTAAGAAGAAATAAGAGAAAAATAAAATTACAATAAAAGTAATACATTTTTTAGTAGACAGTATTTTCTAAATTATCAAGCTAGTAAGAGATGGGCTTTTCGTGCTCTCTTATAGAAACTTCCTTAAAACGTAGAATAATTTGTTCATGGAAAATTTTCTCCCTAAAACTCTATTTAAAACAGAGATGTAAATATGGACTATCCCTGGCTATTGGTTGATCAAAAAATAACTTTTTGACCTCCACTAATAAGATATCTATATATGTTTCTATCTATAGTTAAGTAAATGACACAGTATTGATACGAACATTATGTGTCCTTTAAACTTTAGACATCAAACATATTTCAACTTCTTTGTAACTAGAAGTTTCAAATTTAAAAATAAAACTTTCAAAAGTATATAAATGTAAAACACTCTTATTTTCTGTCATATTTATTAAATATATTCCTATGGAGAAATTCACCTTGTGCCTTTTACTGTTGAAAGAATAGATAGGAGGTGACTTTTTTTATAGGAAAATGTTGATGTTTTGTGTAAGAAAGTAAACTATCCTATCTAACTACGGGTTAAAGGGAAAATATTACAGGGTTCTAAAACACAAGCTAAAATATTTTGCATAGGGACACAGGCGTTAAACAAGTTTATAAGTTTACTAGCTGAATACCTGTGTTTCGCTACGGAGTACACTAAAATTAAATACAACGGTAAATGTATGCAATAAATTCCAAAAAAAAATATATTTATAAAAAAATTGTAGCGGATATCTTTATAGACAAAATAATGTAGAAGAAAATATTCAAATTAAATACAATGGTCAATGTATGCAATTAATTTTTATGTTTAATAACCATAAAGCGTACTAATTTGAATTGAATTCTTAAAAAACTTCCCTCTCAATTAGTCTAGTGGTTAAATTTTATCTTTTACCGTATGTCAATATTTTTTTTCAATTTATTTCGTTGTCATGCACGTGATGCGAAATTAATTTAAAGTATCACAAAAAGAAAAGAAATCACGTTATCAGCATTTAATAAATTAGTTTCTAAAAATTAATCTTTAAAAATTCCCCCGAAAACAGAAAATCAAGGTAAAGATTCGAAAAGGATTTCATTTTAAAGGAATTTTTGTGATCTTTCTTGTGATATAAATTTTATAACCATCAAATTATAATTTTAAATGCAAACTTTAAAAAATGTTACAAAACAGCTTAAAAATTTAATTTAAAAAACCTAAGAAGAATTATTAAAAAATCTTTCTTAGTGCACCCCTACACTATAAGAAGAATCGCCATGAAAAATTTCAGCCCTTTTGGTTAAGCGGTTTGGTCTGAGCGTTATCTGTCAGTCAGTCAGTTAGTCAGTCAGTTACGGAACTGTTTTATATATATGGATTAGAAAAATTACAAATGAGCGAAATTAAATACCAGATCATGGTAATTTTTTTTCTGCGTGCTTAAAAACTTAATTGTTTATTCACAGCTCTCAGTTTATTTCACCACCATTAGCTAAAGGAAATCTTAATACGATTGAAGACAGATACTGTGGCATATCTAGACATTATGTCTTCGATGCAGTTACATATTCTTAATCAGAATTATTTCAGAATGTTATTTCAGTATTAATATTAAAGATACTTTTGAAAATAGTTTGCTATAACGCTTAAAATTCCTCAAACCAAAATTTATTTTCTCGGGTAATACTGGACTGACCAGTAATTTTCCTTAACAAAAGCTTTAGAGCCACGAAATTGTGTTTTATAATCTATTAAGTATTATTTTGGAGCTTTACCTTATTTCCTCCTTTAAATTGAGGACTGTCACTCAAAAAATAATGACAGTAAATTAAGAACCTCCCTCCCCCCTACTAAAGTCGCTGAGTTACTTAAATCTTCTTCAAAGCAATCAGGATAATTAGTTGTAGTAGGAGGTGGAAATTAGAGCTGCCAGTTTACACAGAAGGCAGGGAACAATAAATCGCTTTTGAACGGGGAGAGGACGCGTGTGAATGGGAGGATGAATTTATCCCTTATTCAATATCGATTTTCGGTTTGCGAGTGTATGATGATAAATTAGAATTTAAAAGTTTATGGCTATGCAATATTCAAAGAAAAACTCATTTTACGTTCTCTTCAATGACGAGCTTGATGTATGCTTAGATAATTTTGTTATGGAAATCTGTTTAAATTTGAAATTCTTTAAGGAAAATTATAAGGATTTTTACAAACTTGATAAGCACATTTAATACTTTCTTTGACAGGATTATAACTGAATATCTTAACTGATGAACATTTTCAAATAAATATGTCATTCCATTTAAAATTGTTGCACTTTAATTTACCATAAAAGAATTAGTAATTTTAGTATTTTTAGTATTTTAGTAACGCAAGCGATGATAAAGCAGTAACAGCAAGGTAATGATAATAATAATTAATGCATCATTTAATGTGGTTAAATTTTGGTACCTTTTTAAATGCATGTAGGATTCAGTATACATGCATATAATTCTCATACTCCCAAATAAAACTCCCAGATATAAAATCTATCCAAAAGTAATGGAGTGGTTAAAAATGTATTTTTAAAACTACATGGTTTTTTTGGTCTTACATAGAATGAGATAATTTTTTATTTAAATCAAAGTACAAAATTGCTAAAAGGGATCTTGAAAAAAAAAGTAAAATATAAAGCCTTTTTAAATATATCAGTTAAATATGTCACTAAATACAGGTTAATTATTATTAACTCTTATTTCCTGTCATGTGACGGCTAACAGTGGTTAACATGGAACTATTTTTCTTATCTACCTTTCCATGAATAAACGAACAGTTTCTATTAGCAAATCTTTTACCCAGTTAGAATGTAAGTTTTCTATTTGAATAACGAATCATATTGATGGATTATCTGTTAGTCTCTTCTTCTACAGAGAAACTAATACTTTGCCTTATGAATTCCTCGTGTAATCAAACAGAAAAAAGGAAATTTTTAAAAATACATTTCATTTATCTACTGCGATGAAGATTCGTGAACCTTTTATATATTTAAAATGCATTCTTTCGATATGAATAACAAATCGAAATAACGGGATTATCTGTTAGTCATCTTACAAAAAAAAGTAGTACATTGCCTTATGAATTTCACGTCTAATCAAACAGGAAAACTTAAATTTTTGAAAACGCATTCCATTGATCTACTACGATGAAAATTCGTAAACCTTTTACATACTTAAAATGCAACTTTGCTGTTTGAACAACAAATCATAGCAATAGGATTATCTGTTGTTGACTTCATCTACAAAGAAACTGGTGCATTTCCTTATGAATTCCACGTCTAACCAAACAGGAAAATGGAAATTTTTTAATGTACTTAATTTTTCTACTACGATGAAGATTCGTAAACCTTTCTATAGATTTAAAATGCAATTTTTCTATTTGAATAACAAATCTTAGAGACAGGATTTATCTATTAGTCGCTTCTTCTTTAAAGAAACTAGTACATTGTCTTATGAATTCCACGTCCAATCAAAGAGAAAAACGGCAAATTTTTTAACGAACTTCATTTTTCTACTACGATGAAGATTCGTAAACCTTTCTATAGATTTAAAATGTAATTTTTCTATTTGAATAACAAATCTTAGAAACAGGATTTATCTATTAGTCGCTTCTTCTTTAAAGAAACTACTAGTACATTGTCTTATGAATTCCACGTCCAATCAAAGAGAAAAACGGCAAATTTTTGAACGCATTTCATTTATCTACTGCGACGAAGGCTTAGCGAAAAAGTTCTGCTCTAACCGTTAATTCTCCTTCTCCGCCCCATGGGAGTACATTCCACAGCTCAACTCGGGGTTGTTTCCCATTTCGTACCCCTAGTCTGTCTTCTATCCTATTTCGAAGCAATAAAGGTCAATTAGTTGTAATGGGGGAGGAGGGAGAGCTGTCAGTCGATACTGGGACTAGTGGAGCATAAAGCGTATTGAAATCTGGGGAAGATTAATGTGAGAACGAACGCTCCATCTTCCGCGTACCCCCTCCCTGCGATATGGAGTGACTGATCTTTGAATTTCTGGTCGCTTTGATTTTAGATTAAAAAAAGAGAGGGTATCCGACGTAGTTTATTATTTGTCAGTTTACGGGCTTATTTGAAATGATTTGTTGTAGGAGTTGGATGTTTTAACTTAGAGAGGGTGGTTTTAAAAATGTATTTACTTTCGAATAAAGCGTTACATATCGAATCGCTGCATAGCCAATAAAGACGTTTAGATTTTAAATGATTGGAATTTTATGTATTTTGTTTTTGCTTTCCGACTGTGTGTATACGCTAAAATTTGAAGATATAACTGATAATTAAATGCATTGTTATAATTTTATACCCAATTTCCTGTTCAAACACTAGTTTTTATCTACTAGTAGATTTACATATAATCAATCATCTGACCTGATCGACAACTTTATTTGGTACAAGCTGAAAACTCGCACTTCGCTACGGAGTACATTCAGATTAAATACAACAGTCAATGCATGCATTTAATGGCAAAAAAATTAAATATATAGCTAAATACGACGATCAATGTATACAATTGCTGTAAAAAAAACAAAAAAAAATATATTTATAAAAAATCGTAAGGGATATTTTTACACACAAAGTAATCTAGAAGAAAATATTCAAATTAAATGTAATAGGACATACTAAAGAATATAGTACAGTTCATGTAGTACAGTTTGAGGAACATAATATCTTTTATTGTATTTTACTATTTTTTGGATAATGACCAATCGTCTGCCACATTAGCAAGGAAAAAAATGTTTTTTGTCTATTTAGTTGTTATGCACGTGACGATAAATTTATTTAAAGTACCAGAAAAAGAAATCACGTGATCAGCATTTAATAAATTAAATTCTAAAACTGAAACTTTAAAAATTCACCAAAAATCAGAAAATGAAGGTAAATATTTGAAAAAGATTCATTTTAAAGGAATTTTATCTTTCTCGTGATATAAATTTTAAAACCCTCAAATTATTATTTTAAATCCAAACTTAAAAAAAGTTACAAAATCAGTTTAAAAATTTAATTTAAAAAAAATCTAAGAAGAATTTTTCAAAAATCTTTCTTAGTGCACCTCTACACTATAAGAAGAATTGCCATGCAAAATTTCAGCTCTTTAGGTCCAGCGGTTTGGTCTGTGCGTTGCATGTCAGTCAGATACGGAACTGTTTTATATATATATATATATATATATATATATATAGATTACGTCTTTAAATCTGAAGGCACTTAGTATTTCATAACGCTAAGTTATTACGAAATGCGTTTTTCGTACTAAAAGCAACATAATTTGATGACGCTTTGTCTCTTATCGTACGTTAAAGTATATGATCAAAGCCTAATATAATGTAATAGTTTAAAAGAGTTTCCTTTAAACTAAGTTCTGCATTTTTGACGACAGTAATTATTAATTCCAGGAAAATATATGAACTAACTCTTCTGTTGCTTTCCATACTGTGATAAAAATTAAACATTAAATAACAGCGAAACTGAAATAGAGGGTCGAAAGCTAAAAGTTTTGACTGGGTAGTTTCGAGAAACAACCCACAGAAAAGTTTTGATTTTTTTACATTTACATATTCTAATATTATATGTATTTTGCTAACTTTTGAACAACTTAACTCTCTTTACCTTCAATGAATATCGCATCTAACAACGAAATAAGAACGAAAATTGTATCTATACGATTTTTTTCCTACTCAAAACAAAATTTAAATTGAAGACAGGTTTGAACAACCCTCTTCTAGAATTTACACTTACATTTGTTTTAGGACTGATTTGAACTTCAATGTTTTAAAATAAAAGTATTTGAAAATTCCCATTATTTAAATTACACATGCTGTTATAGGTTAGTTTTTATGTCATTTTCGTTTCTAAATACATGCTTTTAGATTATTTTACAAATAAATCTAATTCTTCATCTAATACTTAATATCTAATGCTCAAATTACAGGTTTGAAAAACCCTCCCCTAGAGCTTTGCTCACATTTATTTTAGGACTGATTTGAATTTAATTGTTTTAAAATAATATTCACTAAATCATTTCAAACATATGAGCTCTTTGTCAAAAATATACCTCCCAAAATAAAAAGTATTATTCGAAAAACTTATGTTACAAAATTATGTTTAAAAATTAAAAAAATTGGAAAATTCCCATTATATAAATTACACATGTTGTTGTAGGTTCTTTTTTACGTCATTTTCTTTCCTAAATACATACTTTTAGTGCATTTTACAAACAAATCTAATACTTTTGAGTATTGTTTTCCTCATATACCGCTTTAAAATATAAGCAAATAATTGTATCCAGCAAAGTCGTGGCAAAAAAAAAAATATGCTACAAACATTTATGCACTGTTTTAAAACAGAAACTTCAAACACAAAAATATGTTCAAAAGCAAGTGAAGTTAGAGCAGTTAATGGACGGGGAGTTTTGAATGAATGCAATTTTGACATGACGGTTTTTAAATTGCAAACACTTACATAAAAAAAACAAGCATTATGTATTCCTTTGGAGGAATTTAATGACATCAAATTTTGATGCAAGTTTTCTCAAAATATGCATTTTGGGAGTTCCAAAAGTACGACGGAAACATAAGTAAATAAATTAGTCCAGGTACATATCAATATAATTCAGCAAATACGCGAAAACGATGCAAATATGTCTTACTTGTTAATTAAAGGAACTCTTTCAAATGAGTCTCACAAAGTTTCAAATAGTCGGCAAATATTTTTTAGTGTAACTGATTAATTTAATTTCTTGAAAAGCCGATGCACATCCATAGAAATTGGCCGAGCGTGCAATTCGGGAAAAATTTTTTCCTTTTGCGAAGTGCAACGAATTAATTATGCATTGTGCTTAGAGAAGATCCAGAGAGAGGCGAAATATACGACCAGAGGAAAAAAATATTAAGAAATGAATGGAAGAGGAATGTGTGTAGACAGGGAGAGAGTTTTGCTTCCATTTCATTTATTTATCATTCTGCTTTTACTTAGAAGCAAAACTCAGATGCGGAGGAATTTAAAAAGGGTGAGAGAGAGCACAGTAAAAACAGTGAACAAGAAAAAGAAAAATTTAAAAAATTTGATAAAAAAAAGTGCTTAAATGTTTTAAATATTAAACGTAAAAGCAGTTTCACAAAGCAGACTGTTTCTTTGATCAAGAATTCTCATTAAACATTTAAATCGTTAGAAAGTGCTGAATATTTTTTGAGACAGCACATATATAAGTGTAAACAGTCCTTGTATTCATGAATTTGTGATATCCCACATTTTAGGGAAGCCCAAATTATTCGGAAGAACTTCAATATGCAATGTTCAAGAACTAAATTAATATTTGTAAGAAGAGCAAAAATATAGGACGAATCGAAGTGAAATAAACTAATAAACTTTGCTCAGCTTTAAAGCTATAGTCGGGAAAATTCCTCGTTAACTTATGTAAAGATACGCAAAAGCAATTGTAAGGCATAGGTACATTTAAGATAATTTGTTTTACAAATTGCTTTACAAATAACAAGAATTTTACTTTCATTAAGTAGGGCAAACTTTTGAATAATAATAAGTTTAAAGTAAATAATTTTAAACTATTAGCTATACGAGAATTAAAGGATACACTAAATTTAAAGCTTTTCCATACTTTTAAACTACATGACATACCAAATGAAAAAAGTGTTTTGAAAGTTAGTCTTTATGGGCAATTATTTTGTGATCATGTACTTAATGTGACCAAATACTGACTGAAGTTTTAAGCTGATAATCAGCAAATCGCTCCTTTTACTGTTGTATTCGATTAAAAAAGAAGCAAAATACTAAGAATGAAGCGATAATACTCGTACTTAACATGAAATTTTTCGTTAAAATAAGCGAGAAGTATCTACAAGAGAGGAAAAATTTCCTCTGAGTATGAAAATTCGATATAATTTATATATATATATATATATATATATATATATATAATGCGTGTGCGTGTAGGAAGATTGTTACGACTGTAAAGTTTTCTTGTTGCTTAGAATATATTTGTTCATGCAGTAACAACTCGAAGCAAAGGCTAGATAGAAAATTTTCACTTCTAGGGATCGATAACGTATTTCTTCAAGTAGTTTTAAAATGAATTTAGCTAAAAGACTAAAATTCAACGGAATGAAAATGGATTTCAATCCTAAATATATATATATATATATATATATATATATTTTAAAATGAAGTCTTATAAGATAATTTATTTTGTAATTCCATCTAATGGGTTCGGTTGAGAGCATTTATGGTTGTAAACAGAAATACTTTAAAATTCAAAAGAAATTTTCTAAAGCATTCTTATAATGGAAATTGCTGCATTGTTTAAATATATTGTCTGTTTTAAAGTTAAAAAAAAGATGACAGAAATTAACAATGTACTCAGGGATTACAGACCTGCTATTCACATGACCATATGGGTTTATCGGTATTTTTTTTTTCAAAAATATCTCAAAATATGAGTTTTACCATGTAAGTTAAAAATATAGCAAAAATTAAACATTTTTTTCTGAATATAAGTATAATTTAGTTATGCAACTTAATAAAGTAAATTAATGAATGTAAAATGTTACAACTGAATCATGATACACTGAAGTGCCACTGAATTAGGGATACCTACCTAGTAACGAGTTGGGCCTCCTCTGGCATTGATAACGGCTGCCACACGACGAGGCATAGATTCAACAAGTTTCTGGAAAAGTTCCACGGGAATGGCTTGCCAAATATTGGCTAAAGCTGTCCATAATTCAGTAAGGTTCTTTGGTGCTGTGTGATGGCCTTTCACACCTTGTTCAAAAAACATCCCAAAGATGCTCAATAGGATTTAAGTCTGGGCTTCTAGGTGGCCAATTCATGACAGAGAAGTCAGAGGAATGCTCATCCAACCAGCTAGTAGCCAACCGGGACTTGTGAGAGGTACAGTTGTCTTGCTGGAAAACTCCATTACCGTGCGGATAACAGAACAGCATAAACGGATGGAGGTGATCACCCAGCAACTCTACGTACCGAATTGCATTGAGGGAGGTTGGTACACGCACCAAAGATCCCAAACTGTGCACGAAAAAACACCACAGACCATGATTGAGCCACCATGTCCTTGTACAGTTCCAGCCAGGCATGCAGGATCCATGGCTTCATGAGTCTGACGTCATATTCTCAGCCTCCCGTCGGCGTTAAGTAGTCGGAATCGAGACTCATCACTCCATGCTACTCGTTTCCAGTCCTCTACACTCCAGTCTCTGTGCTCTCTTGCCCAGGCAAGACGTGCAGCCCGATGGCGAGTATAGAGCAATGGTACTCTCGTAGGTCGACGGCTCCCGAAACCCATACGGTGAAGCGAGCGTTGCACAGTCCGTTTACTGACTGTACGACTGGCACCGTCATTAAACTGGGTGGTAATTTGAGCTAATGTTGGCTTCGCTGGCTACGTACAATACGCCTGAGCCGTCTCTCACCACGCACTGTCAAGACTAATTGTCCTTTGCAGTTTGCCCGATCGCTAGTTTTTTTTCCACCATCCATGTATTCTTGGTATACTCTTGACACTGTCGACCTTGAAAATCCTAGCTATGTGACAATTTCGGAAATTGAATGGTCCATGCGTCGCGCACCTACGATTTGTCCGCGATCTAAGGCGTCTAAATCAGGCAGTTTACCCATACTGGCAATTCCAACAACTAATTCAGAACAACCACAGTGCGCGCTATATATGCAGTTACCACAGCGCCCTCACTTGCGCATACATAATGCGCAGCGCTACACAATTTGCATAGGCTTTGCTATCCCTAATTCAGTGGCACTTCAGTGTATATCTCTCTCTTACGAAACCATCCCAGAATTTTGGGATACATAATTTCAAAGATGGATTCAATTGTCCCAAATATAAACTCGTGCTAAACTTCATGACCCCTTTGACATTATTACCCCACTCTTCTGAGTTTATGTAAAGAGTATTTTAGTAAGTTAATAGAATCACAACAAAACCCACAAATTTCCGTAAAACTGAAATGTAAGTATGATGGCAAAGTAAACAGACAGATAACATCAAAATTATCATACCTGGAAACCTAAAACAGAACTGGTAGAAGGACCATGTTATAATTGATAAGAATCAAATATTAAAAAAAATAAGAAAAATAATTTAGAAGTGAATAATGAAGAGAATAACATTTGACGACGGGCGTGGTAGCCCAGTTGGCGAGAGCAGCGGGCCAGTGTTCTGAATGTCCCTGGTTCGATGCTCGTCGCAAATCTACCGCCGTGTTCACTAATGGTGGCCGGGGCACGTAAAATAAGGCATGGCTACAATGTCCTACAAGTTCTCAAATTTACCTCTGGAGGTGCGGGGTCAAGAGTTCCGGTCTCGTCACTGGACTTGGTTTAAAATTGTTGGTCATTTAGCCAAGTCGGACTCCGACCCTGGTGGTGCTAATTCAAAGCAGGCGGCGCACCTTCATCGCCCATAGCCTTCGGGACTTGATCTGATGTTACACGTCGGTCAAGGGGCATAAGCAACAACAACAACAACACATTTGACGACAGTTAATAAAATAATTTTATTTTAACTTCAAGTATTCTTAAAAATTGCATTGTTTATTATGTTACTTGCATAATTCTTATCATTTATAGTAAAACAAATTACATTTTAAAAAGCTGGTTTTTTTAATAACAATCTGGGTTTATTACATTTTTTTCTTCACCGAATGTAATTTAAGCTATTATCAATAATGCGCCGTAGGTGTGATTGGTGCATCAATAATGAACCTTTGAATAAACAAAACTTATCCAAACCTTCTAACAATGACTTCAGTAACAAAAGAGTGCTAAACATATGTGTATGATTTTAATATTTTTTTAAATATCTGTTTAAAAATGTTCTAGTCATTCAAAGGACAGAGACAATATCTTATCACTTTTATAAATGTTGTAAAGAACATTTAAATCAACAAATAACTAAATATTTTCTTATACATCTGCAACTTTATAATAACATCGCTTAGTTTCTAATATTCTAAAGAAAAATTTACGGCTTCAAGAGTTATAAGATATTTGCTTCTCTTAACACACTGTTGACCGGCAATTTTATTTAAATATATACGCTAGTCACCGGCAAAGACTGAAATTTTGTAATAAAGTACGGCATGTTTAATTTCTGAAATCTGTTTTGTTCATATGGATCTCAGATTCCCAGTTTAAATGATAAAATGTGGGGATTTGCCTGAAACTCATTCAGGTCAAAGGAAAGTAGTTTGCAAGTAAAGCAATGTTCAATTGATCGAAAATTTCTCCAACACGATTTTCCTGTATCCTAAATTGTCTTCAACATTTGCGTGTAAAAACACGAGTTTGCTCGGTACCTGTCAACAATATGTCAAATGAAAACTGTCATTGTTAAATCCTAAAAATGTTTTATTTGACAAGAATAATTAATTAATTTTGTTTCTGAAAAAGGCAATTTCAAGCTTGCTAGGAACAGAAAGTCAGATTTAGACTTAAGGAAATAATAATACATTGATTTAAGTTTTAATAGTTTTACTATTTCAAAACAAAATTTAAACTTACAGATTTATTACTGCATATTAATAATATATCTTCAGTTGTACAGGATAAATTTCGAAATTCAAATACAAAGTTTATTTTTCTTATTGCAATTTTAGCTTTTAGCTAACTTTTGACTAAACTCAAGATTAATTTCAATCTTTTGATTGAAGTTAATCTTCCTGAACAAGCAGAAAAAAATTCTATTACATTTCTAAAAAATTTAATGACAGATTTAAAATAAATTTTGGAACGTCTGCAAACATTTTTGTTCTTATTATAGATTTTAATTGTTCATTTACATATAAATTGGCAAGCAAATGAGAAAAATCTCTCTGCAAATACTGCTCTTCAATTTAATTTATTGATTTTGAATCTTTTAAAAATTCGAGCCATTTTTTAATTTCTTTGAAGCTAAATCGCATTTCATAATGTAGCAGACTGGAAATATTTTGGTACTTTTGTAAGCTTTATTAAATGGGCTCTTTAGGAGATTTTCAAGCTCTTGGAGAAAAATTAAACAACAATGAAGGGTATAATAGACGGACTCCAAAAAGTTTAGAAAAGTTCTCACACTCGCTAAATGATTTGATTCAGAATACTTCACGTTACAAAAAATTTTATAGCAGCGAGTTTGTGTAGTCTTAGTTTTCTTTTTTTTTGCTGTTCAAAAAATTTTCTTTATGGATTTTTCTCAATTTTTTTTGACGCCATTCTATCAAGATGACGTAACTAGCATTTAATTTGAATAGATCCAGAGATCACGAGTTCAAATATGAACTGCTATTGGGTAGTTAAAGTATAAAATGGGCGTGGTGAAGAAGTTCTTTGCCACTACTTCGTCTGCGAACCCCAGTACCAAAATCTTAGCTTTTGAATTCGGCGAAAGCCGATTGATCAGAGCATCAGTGATAGGACACTGAGCAGTGATAATGCATACTTAGGATCGTGTGTACCTCTAATTTTTGCAAATCGAAACATTGTTAGTTTGACGATCTATATAGAGGGACTTGAAATGAATTTGAATGACTGATTCCTTAGACTAATTTTCAACCAATTCTTTAAAAGCATTATAAAATGTTTGTAACTGCCTTATGTAAGTTTATATTTGAAATGAATTTGAATGACTGATTCCTTAGACTAATTTTCAACCAATTCTTTAAAAGCATTATAAAATGTTTGTAACTGCCTTATGTAAGTTTATATTTATATATTCTTTGACAGTATTAGGAACTTAATGTTCAGGTAATTGGTACCCGTCAAAACATGATGGCTGGATAGTAAATAAATGTACTGGTACACAAATTATACTCAACACACCAATGCCAAATGGTGAAAATCATAACATTTAGAGATATTCCTTGGAATAAACAAATTAACCTTGTTTATGCAGCATCTTGCTTAGTGAGTATCTAAACCTAGATTGAAATATGTCACTGGGCATGCGCAGAAAGCAATTTTTTAATTGTAAATTATGGCTAATTAATAGAAACTGTGGTTACAAAAACTAAATTTGACACATCTATAGATTAAAATCTTTCGTTTAAGACTAAAATGAAGTAAACTGATGCAGTAGTTTTCTCTCACGAACTGCCCGAAGAACCGGCTTAGCAACTTACTATATAAACTAGTTGGTACCCGTCAAAGCATGACGGCTAGATAGCAAATAAATGTACTAATACACAAATTATACTCAACACATCATTTCCGAATGTTGAAAATCATAATAATGCGCGGAAACAAATTAATGTGTTTAAGCTGCCTCGTGCTTAGTAAGTATCTACAGCCAGATTTAAAATTGTCACTGAGCATGCGCAGAAAGCAATTTTTTAATTGTAAATAATCGCTAATTAAACAGCGCGAAATAAGCAATTTCCATCACGTTTAATCTTATATTTAACAAACATAATTATCATAAAAATAAAAATGGCAGAGAGAGATCTAGAGAGACTCGTCGGAGTAAACGTCTTTATCAATAAAATATGTCATTGAGCATGCGCAGAAACGGAGAGTTTCTAAAGCCAGATTTAAACATGCCACTGATCATGCGCAGAAATCAATTTTCAGTTGTTAATTATCACTAATTAATAGAAATTGCGGTTACAAAATCTAAATTTGACAAATCTGCAGATTACAGTCTTTCGTTTAAGACCAAACTGAAGTAAATTGATTCAGTAGTTTTCTCTCACGGACTGCCCAAAAAGTCGACTTAGCAACTTAAATATATAGATGGCTCAAGTTAAAAGTTAGAATTTAAACATGCTACTGTTGGGGCTACTGTTGGGGAAGGTTCATTGCAAGATTTTTGCCTTTTAGGTATCAATTTTTTTCTTTAGTTCCGGTTTGTTGATCACAGGGTACAACCAACCAACCAACTAACTAACCAATCCCAAGCCACTTAAAGCACGACTTACTAAAAGCGTAAAGTATTCTGTTAATGTGCTACATAAATGTTACGTCATATGTTTCATTGAATATAAATAAAAATCAGTTGGTTAAAATCCCCATAAAGATATCTTACCTGTAGAAACTTCATTAATTACGAACAGAAACTGATAAAAATATGAGCCATTCCGAATAATGAAGTCATTAACGGAATTTAGAGCAAAAAAAGTGTAATTATAGCGGCGAATAAAACCTACTCTTATATTTAAAGCATATAATTTTCTTTACGATATCTCTTGGACGTACAGACAACTTGTACATGGATTTGTTGAGGATTTGTTGGTTGAATACCTTACCTGTAGAAACTTCATTAATTAGGAACAGAAACTGATCAAAATATAAGTCATTCCGAATAATGAAGTCATTAACGGAATTTAGAGCAAAAAAAAAAGTGTAATTATAGCGGCGAATAAATTCTACTCTTATATTTAAAGCATATAACTTTCTTTACGGTATCTCTCTCACAAGTACTAACTGAATAAAACAAAAAAAAGGGGGCGGAAAGACCCAGCAAATTGTTTCCTGATGAGTTTTCAACAGAGCAACCAAACGCAGAAAGAACTGCAAAAACACAAGCCGAAAAAAAATAGAACCTCTGGGTGGGTCCAGTATTACGATACAGTATATATATTACGTACTAGATATCGAAAAAACACTTGAAGGAGCTCTGAATCGATAGAATTCCAGTTACATAGTAATACACTATCCATTTCAAAAGAGCTGGGAGGGAAAGGAGCATAGCTGAAAAAACAATGAAAAGTGGAGGGAGCAGTGCAAACATACATCACAGGGAAAAATTTTCTTCCTCTTTTTGAGAAGATAAAATATGAAATTTTAACAGGGTACTTTCCCGTCGCGGAGTATCTCCTATGGGAGGTTTCTTCCTGAGTGCATACATGAGTGAGTATTAAAAATTTTAAGATGGAGGAGGGGGTTGTATTAAATTTCTTTTGTTATTATTTGAACGCAGTTATCATCTATAAGGGTATGGGAATAATGTGTTTTCAAAGAAATTCGGGGCTCGTTACTGGAAATTGTTTACACACTTCTGTAAATCTCCATTATAGGATTGCACGTTATGAATATTTTGGGGGTTTCGAACCTTTCCGTTTAAATAAAATTCGTTCTATTTATGGAAAGAAATTTTTGGTGTTTTTGTTTTAATATTTTTGTTTACTGGAAATATTTTAGAGTCAATTTCAGTGTTTTTCAATGGAATTATAAATTTTCATTTAAAGTTTCATTCGCAAATATATATTATCATAGGGATAAAACTTAAGTTTTTGTAGTAGTAAGAGTAAAGATCTCTTTATTCGGTAAGACTATTTCTGATATATTATTCTATTTTATATTTGTTTACTTTCAGAATGTAGACATCAATAAAAAAATGAAGCTCGAGTTGTCATAGGTGGCACATTTTTTTTCCAGTTTTTACAATAATCACATCATGATAAAGGAATGCTTTCAAGCGTAAAAACATTAGAAGGCATTTTTTCTTGAAAAATTATTTTCTGTATAAAAGACTTATAACTCGAAAAAACAAAAGAAGGAAATAATAAAACTAATTTAAAATCAGCTAAATTTATTTAGATGATAACATTGATTTCTCCAAAGAATAAATCTTTTGATTTTTGTTATCCATCTAATCGTTCTGCACGTTCTCAGTTTATAAACTTTGAATTTCTAATTGGGAGATTAAGTTTAAATTTGTAAAAAAAATCGCGCATTATTTTCAAATTAAAACATGTAATACTTAGAAGATCCTAATAGTTTACTTATGTTAACCGCTTTAATAACCAGGTTGTACCATCATTGAGAGTTAGAAACATCACAATATAGAATTTGTGACATGCGTAGAGCCCTTGATTATTGAATTTAACAACCATTGCATACAGAAGCACTAAACAGAACTCAATGACTTGACTAGTAATCGTTGGAATTTAAAAGATAAAAGATCTTAAGGGAACAAGGGACCTTCAATATCGTTTTTCTTTAATTTTCAATATTTTACTGTATACACCACATGAGTATAATCAATATTATTTTCTACTACATTGAAAATACTCAGGATTCGAAAATAAGTATTTTGTGGAGAAATTAGACCTGTTTATCAAAATTTCTTCAAAAATGCTAGAATTTTTCAAAAGGCTCCATGCGTATTCATTTTCTTCTGATATCTTCCAACTTTCCCAGAATTGTTAATTGAAGTGTTTGTCCTAAAACCGTGCATAATTCTTTGAAATTACAAATATTTTTTCAAATTTAAATTACCATAAAATAAAGTAAAAACATAAAAAAAATAACAGACAGAATAGAAAAAAAAAATTTAAGACTTTAGATTTCTAATAAAAAAATTTAAATGCACATTTGTATTTATATACATATAGTAAACTCATAATAAAAAATTTAAAGACTTTAATTAATATAGAATGCGTACAGAGCATTTTGAATAACGTTAACATTTTTGAAAAATTTTGAAAAACAGTCATTATTCTGCAAAAAAATCCTTATTTTGAATTCTAAGGGTTTTCAATGCAGTAAAAAAGAAAATTAATTATTCTCATTTTTTATATAGAGTTAAAAAATTCAAAATTAAGAAATTCGAGTTTGAAGGTCCCTTGTCCCCTTAAAACACAATATAATCTGAACAATTATCAGTATGATAAGACAACCTTTCACACACATTTTTCTGACCCAACAATACTTGTTAAGGCTGCTGTGTACTAACCCTATATGATTCGCTCACCTCAATGTTAACTTATGGAGAAAATGTGTCCAAGGATTGCCAACTTGGATTGAAAGATTTTTCTTCTTAAATTGAACTCCGTGATAGAGTAAGACAGTTTACATCTTGGGGCAATTGGTGTTTTTAAAAAAATGCAAATAATATTTTAAAATTTAAATTATTTAGGAAAAATCTAGTATAGTGTTTTAAACACTCATAAATTTCTTTGATGGTTAAAATTTATAAAACGAATTTTGTTGCAAAGTGCAGAAAAGTTCAGGCTACTTGAAAATACCATTTTTATTTGATTATAAACATTTATATAGCTGTAAATAGACAAACTTTCTCCATAGGTTAACTCTGAGGTGAGCAAATGCAATACGGTTAGTACACAGCAGCCTTAAGAAGAAGGGTACGTAAAAGTTGCATTATTAGTCATATTTACAAAACAATACCCACATATTTAATAAAGAAATATGGAAGAAAGTTCATAGATATTTGATGTAAGCTTTTAAAATAAAGTTATCTAAACAAAACACCTTTTTAAAAAAATCTGTTTAAGGCACTCAACTGATTTTAGATGCTTACGTTACCTGGAACTAACATGTTTTAATCTGTACAGGGTGGCTAATAAATACTGTGACAAATATCAAATCATTTAATTACACACAGATGAAATAGAAAATGGAAAATACAACAATATTATGAACATTATACATGAAAGTTTACCATGAAATAATTTTACTCGAATCGACCGCCATCTTTATCGATTACTAAAGATAATCTCTTACGCCACTGTCCTATTGCGGCACGAATCATTTTATGAGGTAATTTGTCCCATTCACTCCGTATGGAAGCTTTGAGGGAGTCCAAACTTCTGTGCTGCTTAGCATTTACTTTAGACTCTAAAATCCCCCAAATGCAATAGTCTAAAGGATTTAGATCTGGTGAAGAAGGTGGCCAATCTTCTTGCTTGATAAACTTCGGGCAATTGGCATGGAACCATTCCTGTGTTGTTTTGGATCGGTGGGACGGTGCAGAATCTTGCTGAAATATCCAATTCTTTTTGGGATACAATCTGTTAGCATGTGGTAATAAACGTGTAGCCAATACTTCCTGTTTGTAATATTCAGCATTGATTTTTACCCCTTTATCGATGAATTTCAGAGGCAGTTTTCCATTGTGTGACACTGCAGCCCAAACCATAACAGAATTCTTGTTCTGAAAGCGTTTAACAGTTCCAAGATTTTCAGGTATATCCTCGAAGGTTGCTGAATATACAACATCATTTTTAGCATTATAACTTTGTTCTGTACAAAACAGCTTCTCATCAGAGAAAATTATTTTTTCAACACTTTTGCTACCGTGCCGGTTCAGCAATTTCTTACATCTTTGTAACCTTTTTACTATTTGTGCAGTAGTCAAAGCTTGAACTTTTCTTTTGCGATAAGGGCGAAAACCCAGGTCTTCATTTATGATAAGTTGCATAGTTCTGCGACTGATGTTCTCTTCTGAAGCCATTTTATTTGCAGAACGTTGTGGATTTCTTCGTATCTTTTCACGAATTCTTTTGATACGTTCTTTTGTACGAACAGTGCGTGGACGACCGGACCTTGATCGATCTTTACAGCTATTGGTATCCAATAATTGATTTATAGTCCTATATATAAACGTCCTATTAAAACCAAGGCATTTTAATTGCTTAAATATTTTACCTGCAGAAAATCAGCGATCAAAAAGCTTTTTAACCATTAACCTTTTGGCTTCCATCTTTAAAAATATTCTACATGTTTTACTTTAAACAAAAATCGTCTGCGTTTACAAAAAGTTGCCAATCACACAGATAGATAGATAAATTGTTTTTCCAAACGATTAAAATTAACTCTTATTTTTTGGAGTGTTACAGTATTTATTAGCCACCCTGTAAATCATATTTTCATTCCGATGCAATTAGAAGTCAATTCGATAAAGCTAAATGCCTTTTACAGTAGGAGAGAAATGTGTGTTAAATGTCCCTTTCCTGGTTGCAGATTTACTGAATTAAATTTAAGTCCTTGTTGATTTAGTCTCAGAAATTTTTATCACAAAGTTTGAGAATTTACATTTATTTATGGGATTCATTTTCTGTTGGTTTCTACTCATAATACATATGTACACATGTTTAAGGACACAAGTAATATATGTTGTAATCATAGACATATGCAGAATATTTACTAGACATAGTATATATCCTGCATATGTCTATGATTCCTATTTTTATATAGACACCTGTATAAAAATTGAAAGTTAAAGAAAAATATGAAGGCAACCTTTAAAAATTAGTTTAGGGAGAAAATACTCCTTTCAATAGAGCCGAAATTATCATTCAATCGATTGTTTCTGAGAAAGGTGACCTTTCAAATAAACACATCCTGGCTCAAAACAATTTTTCACACAATGAGAGGAAATAAATAAGCAACTTGAACAAATGCAAAATTTTCCCCGGGCATTATACTTTTATAGGTATGGAGCAATTTACAATTATTATATTACATTACATATACGAAGATATATATATATATATATATATATATATATATATATATATATAATTAATTATTAATTGATATGATAAATCCTCCTTGCGCATTTTGGTTATTAATAATTTTTGAAACAATGGTAGAAATAAATAAGTAAATTGTAGAAATGGAAATTTTTTTATTAGCTTAACACATTGGCTTAGGTGTGGAGCAATTTACAATCTTTTGTGACTGACAGTGCAAGTATTTATCATATTATATTATATTACACTCACAAACACACACACATATATCTATATCTATCTATCTATCTATATATATATTTATTACCATAAATCCTCCTTGGGCATTTTGGTTATTTTTATAGTAGTTTATTACTCTTTTTATACTGCATTTGTACCAATCTTTAAAGAAAGATATGTTATTTTCAAAGTGAAAACGAGAATTATGATTACTTATTCCAGTATATTATAATATAATAAAAGTACGAAACACCGACATGCATACATTTTTTGTCATGTTCGTGCATGCATAGTCGAATATGGCTAACGTCACAACCATTAAGAAAAAATCTTCAATGCGATAAATACTTTAACCATATTTTGCTCGGATTCTCAAAATCTTATATATCTAGAATAAATAATGATTTTTTTTTTATCTTTTAAATCCGCCGGCTTACTAGCACCTGTTTATCTACGTGTATATTATAATATAATATAATAAAATCTATTATGATATAATAAAATCTATTATAATATAATAATAAATATTATAATATAAAAAATCGTTATAATATTTATTATTATATTATAATATATATTATATTATAATAAATATTATAATACAATAAAATCTATAATATAATAAAATCTATTATAATATAATAAAATCTACGTGTATATTATAATATAATAAAAGTACGAAACACCGACATGCATACATTTTTTTTCATGTTCGGGCATACATAGTCGAATATGGCTAACGTCACAAACATTAAGAAAAAATCTTCAATGCGATAAATACTTTAACCATATTTTGCTCGGATTCTCAAAATCTTATATATCTAGAATAAATAATGATTTTTTTTTTATCTTTTAAATCCGCCGGCTTACTAGCACCTGTTTATCTAAGTGTTTCCGAACATAAACGGAAGAGAGGAAAACCCTGTATAAGATCTGAGTATTTATTGAATATACAAGATATATGCATATTTCACTCGAAAGAACGGGCGATGCCCGTGGAGATAACTTCTTGACTCTGGGAGATTTAGTAATTGAAGCGTGAGAGATTCAAATTCGCTCCTTTCAGCCGTCCCGAACATTTTTCTACGTAAAAGGGCCATAAAGTGTCTGGGATTTCCTTTCTTCAGCAGAGTAAAAGACAAGTGAGGCGGTTTTTGCTGCGTTCTGATCCCGAGGATTCTGACGGTGGATCAATATCCAGTTTATCCGCTTTCCCAAGAAAGAGTAGCAGTAGACTATCAATTGGAACGGACCTTTCAAAAGGGAACCAATATATCCACAGCCCGAATATCTTGGCTTTGCTTACTCCTGCCGCATAAAGTTTTTACTTACGGCTCTTCACTCATACGTATTTGCATTCGCGTCACAGATAAACTTTTATCACTGTCGGGTGAAATGCAAAAAATTCTGGGGGAAAAATATTTATAATATTGTTAGGGAAAAAATGTAGAATGTGTAAGATTGGAAATGGATGAATTTTGAACTTTAAGGCCGTCTGCACACGGAGCAACTCAAAAGAAACTGATTACCGACTCAAATCACTAACCAGTCTGTAATGAGTCGCAACCTATGTAATTGAATGGAGCCACGCACACGGCGCAACTGGTTACAAACCCGTAGTCGGTAATCAGTTTCTTTTGAGTTGCTTCATGTGCAGACGGGCTAAATTTTATGAAGATGAAGAACATCAACAATGGTATTTGGTCAATGGAGTGAACTTTGAATTATGTGTAATCTTATTTTGTTGTCAGGAAGAAAAAAAAGGATGATAAAATTTAAGACTGAAAAAAAAGTTACTGTTAGATACTGATAGTTTTATTTAGACATTCCTAATTGTAGAACATATAAGAATCTAAGCATATGTGTGCAATTTTGGTCGTAAATTTTAATTCATACAAGTGGCAACATTGTAACCTCAGTCTTTCCCCTGAATTTCACTGTGCGCTTCATTTGTGAGCCATAATATTAAAAAAAAAAAATCAGCGAAGGTATTTACCTGTATTAAAGTTTCACAGCATAAATATACTCTTAGTTATTAGTTAAGGAATTCTGATTTTTTATTTTTATAATAAAGGTCATAAATTTGCAATGAGTGATTTTATATGAATTTATTTAAATGACAAAGATATTATTGCAAACTATATATATATATATATTAAAGTTATTTAAAACCACTTAAGTTTTAAGCTTAGTGTATTAAACAATTTTATAAGATCTTCTATTGATTCATTTTCAATTCTACATTATATTTTCTATATAGTATATATTAATCATTCAGATCATTAAGATGATTCTCAATATCCGTTACAATGGATACAAATAATGTTTGAATATTTATTTTCAGAATAATAATCTTTTCACCAATTTCTTAAAATAGTACTATTACGAAAAGGCCTTTCTAGACATTCATTTTAGTAATATTGCTGTTTCATTGTTCTTTAAACAATAAATATCCTATTTATCTACAGTAGAAATATTCTATGGATACAAGACTTTTTAGAGAAATGAGAACATAAGTAACTTGTAAGAAGTTACTAAAGATCTAAAATGCTATTTCTTTAATTTTTAGCTAAAATTCCAAGTACGCAACGTTAAATGAAAATATTTACCAGCGCATGACTTTTTTTTCTGTCCCTTTAAAACTCGAGAGCAGAAAATAATCTGACATTACATGACACGATTTCTAAAATATTCCGTGAGCTTATATTTTACTCGAGTGCAGTGACATGATTTGGAAGTTCTTAGGTTCTTTTCTGCAGAGTCTTTCCCGAAGCCTACAATCCCTGTAGTTGGAGCTTAGGGAACGTGGTAAGAAGAGATTTTCTTACTCCGACTGACTACTGAAGATTAACTTCTCTTGGATTATATCTATATTCCTTGATTTATTTTAGAACCTTTATTTTAGACTTTATTCTAAGCTCTATTTTATACAAGATCGATTCTGAATCCCATCTTCGTATTTCTTTTACAGATGTTTGAGAACGCAATTTCGAAATATCTGTCGGATTGGATCCGCAAAAAAGGCCAAGTATACATGAAATATATAACAGTTATTGACATTTTGAAGCTTAAAAAAGTTCTTGGAAGCGAAAATGTTGTGAAAAATAATGCTGTATAATTTGAATTCTAGAGACAGACTCATATGCTCTTTTAGAATGTTATCTAACTGTAAATATAGTAATGGAATTGTTCCATTCATTATAAATATTTATTTGCGTGTACCTATTGCTGATAGGTGTGCTAAATATTATGGCTTAAGTCTACGGTAACATCATTTTAAATATTTCTTTGGGTCTTTCGAGCACTATGGTCTTATCTATTTATAAAAGCAGTTCCGTAACTGACTGACCAACTGACTGACTGACTGACAGATAATGGACAGACCAAACTGCTAGACCTAAAGGGCTGAAATTTCGCACGACGATTTTTTTTATAGTGTAGGGGTGCACTAAGAAAGATTTTTGAAAAATTCTTCTTAGATTTTTCAAAATTAAATTTTTAAGCTGTTTTTGTACCATTCTTTAAAGTTTGCATTTAAAATAATAATATGAGGGTTATGCAATTTATATCACGAGAAAGATCATAAAAATTACTTTCAAATAAAATCTTTTTCGCATCTTTACTTTCATTTTCTGATTTTTGGTGAATTTTTAAAGATAAATTTTTAGAATTTAATTTTTTTGACGCTGATCACGGGGTTTCTTTTCTTTTTGTGATACTTTAAATTAATTTTGCGTCACGTTCCTAACAACGAAATAAATCGACAAAAAATATTAAAATGCGGTAAAAGATAAAATTAAATCACTAGACTCATTGAGATGGAAGTTTTTTAAGAATTTTATTCAAAATAGTATGTTTTATGGATATTAAACATGTAAATTAACTGCATACATTGACCGTTGTATTTAATTTGAATATATTCTTCTACATTATTTTGTCTATAAAAATATCCGTTACGATTCTTTTATACATCTTTTTTGGCATTAATTGCATACATTGACTGTTGTATTTACTTTGAATATACTCCGTAGCGAAGCACGGATTGAACACTGTCAGAAGTTAGGATATCATAATTGGTAGTAGTTCTAGTCTACAGAGTATATTATTTTTGCATAAATGTCATTGATAGCGTCAAGTTTAAATTTCTATTAATCTAAAATATACTAAAATTCTTATTTTTTTCGTCAGGAATTCAACAAAAACGGTGTCCATATTTGGAGCTCTAACAAACTTTTGAAATTAGGGATTAGTAGAAATCGAATTGGACAAGTTCTATTTAGAGGACACTAGGCACAAAATCAATGCATTATTTTTTTTTCTTAAAACGTACTATCGAGCTTTTAGAACCGAATAACACAGAACTTAACGTTTATACGTTTATTACATCAACTGAACATTCTTTTGCTCTATTTATTCGAGTGTTGAACACATAATTTAAGTCTATTTACGTTGAAATGGAATTTTTTATGCTTTGCCATCTTTAAAAAATACAGTAAAAATTACTTAGGAGTTATCCCTATGAAATTTTGAAGTCAGGGTTCCTTCAGTCAAAATGGATTTCATGATTGAAAAGTTGGTTTAAAGTAAAAATCTTGAAAATATCATCCTTAGAACAAAAAAATTAACCAAAAGAGAATTAAAATTTTTCTCTTTGAAGTCATTAAAAATTTTATAGATAAAATTTCATAAATGCTGGAGATTCTTTTAAACCTTTCCTTTGTATAAAAGGGGAAGAAAAATTGCAAACAGCTATTGGCTCCGAAGATATTTAAAAAAATACGCATGCTATAAATTTTTATTTTTATTTCTTTAAGGAGGTCCAGGAAGAAAATTCTTCAAAAAAAAAAATTGCATTAAAAAATTTTCTGTTCTTTTACGCTTAAGATGACGTTTAAATCATGTTTCTATCTTATAGGAGATATTATTATTATTTTTGCAACATTCTAATAGCAGCCAATTTTTGTTTAAACCTTTAAATGCGTTTATCTGCATGATGGGTTTTTTCACCATTTCTTGTTTTCAAATTGTTATAAGTCAAAAAACAATAAAGATAAGTAGTTCAAACTTTGGGAATGTCTTTTTTTAATTATTTTACTTTAATTTTGATTCAGCAAATTTGAAAAAAAATATTTACTTTTGAAAATCTGATTTTTTAAAAATAAGTTACATAATTTTTTTTAAATGTATTCTAAATATTTTTTTTAAAAATTAATATTTTAAAAAATACTGTATGAAAATTTAAGCTTATATATTTCTGTTTAATTAAATGAAAATGTTTTGAAATTTGACAAATAATATTTAGAGTTATAAGGATATTAAATCACTCCACTTTTTAAAAAAAATTTCCTAATTTTTTTTTAAACTTTATGAGAGGTTTTATAATATGACACAAATTTGTTTACAAATCGTATGGTTAACCAACTCAAAGATATTTAAAATTTAATTTCAATAAATAAAAGAAATATTTTAAAATGTGTCCCGGACCCCTTAAAAAATAACATTTTTAATTTCCATGTACATCTGTATGCCCTATGATCTATATTAAGAGACACATTTGTTAAAAAAATGACAAATGTTTATAAACTAATACGTTGACTACCCAGTACGCGGTAAGTCGTAGGTGGCTGTCCTCTGTTAAAACTAATCCACTACTTATCTCGTAATTGTCTTAAGTTTAAAAATATTTGTGTCAGATGTTACTTACTAATTTACCCAGAAGTTTATTTTTTATTTTTTATAAACAAATATATAATAGGTAAATTACAATATGTTATGACTATCTCCCCCTCAGTTTAAAGAAACTTTGACTATAAACAAACAACAGAGACTGATTTTCAACAATGACCGTGGCATTGACGAGTTAGCAAATATAAATGAAATTTCTCTTCCAGTCCACCTTAAAATACGAACTTAGATATTAAGATCTAAATGTTCTTGATTTTACTCCGTCTTTAAATTCACATTAAGTTAAGGTGACCATGACAATATGAGGGTTCATTTAAAATTATTTTGCTGAGAGCTGAAAGATAAATCGTTTGTTTGGAGTAAAACTATATAACAGTAGACTATACGAACACGTGGCAAGTTTCATTCTGTCTCCTCACATTTCTGTTGAATATTATTTTTTTCGTTAACAAATAATGTGCTAAATTGAGTCCCTTTTGTCAAACTGTATAACTCTGAGAAACAAAATTCCTATTCTAGGATCATTACTAGCAATAACATGAGGAATTAATTGATCTATCTCTGAATATACCTTCATATCACTGAAATATTGAAATTAGCTTAAAGTGTACTTAATATGAGCAGTAGGTGACACGACTGGAATAATTATGACGATAACAAATAAAACAGTATTGTATGCAAAGTGTTTGAAGCTTGCTAATTCTTTTTTTGTCGCTTAATTTTGAGATACGAATGAAATGGATAGTTTATAAAGAGAGGTGAGATGTTTATTTAACAGCATACCTTTACGAGGTTGAAAAGTGAACACCTCTGATATAAATTAATAGAGTGATTGACCTTGGAGAAGTTTTAAAATTTTTCTAGACTATAACGGCCTGTCACTTTAAAAGTTTTCAAAGTTTTATGAAATTTATAGAAATGTGGATTTCTTTTTCTCAGCAAATTTTTAACACTATACACTTGTCTACGTACTATGTCCAATAGTGCGTCATCTGTGCCTAGAAAATAGCTGGTAAAATCATTCATTTGCTGAAGAGAATTTTAAAATTTCAATTATATCTGTTACAAAAACAATAAATAAAATATTGCTAAGAACTAGGGTCACTGGAGATCAGATTATTAAAAATAAATGAAAATAATATATTCCATTCACGTTCACATTTCAAACAGGGCGATTGAAGAATCTAATACGTACATGGTATAATAATTGTATACAGTTATGCATGTTATAGGATATGTCCAGTCCCCTTCGTGTTTCTTTGCCTTTGTATTAAAAATTTAAGCTTTCTTTTTAATTAAAAAAAAATTCTGTAGCTCAATGTGTAGCCACACGACTTTTAGATGCAATATTTCTTTAGCAATATTGGGTTTTGTTTTATTGACTCTCGCAATGGCTACGAATGATTTTATTGTGTGAGGAAAACGTTTTTCGGTACGATTATCTACTGTTTTAGTCATGTCTGATGATTAAATATTATTTAGCCTATCAGTCCCCAGATGGAAAGACTAGTTTTCTTGGCTTCTTTGTTAAGTTTCTTTTCTCATTTTATTTTATATATAAACATACGTATATAAACTTACATACATATATATATATATATATATATATATATATATATATATATATATATATATATGTATACATACATATACATATATATATATGTATGTATACATACATATATATATATATATATATATATATATATATAAACATACATAAATATATATATATATACTATAAACTCAACAGAAGCCTCTAAAATGACTTTAAGCCAATTTAAATTGGAATAAACCTCTTGCAAGTATTTATTCATTAAGAACTTGGTATTGAGAAATCGTTTTAACCAAAAACCTCGCACATAATTTGTCAGCCCATCAAATTCTATAGTTCATTCATTTTTTTACCTTTTTTGAAAGAAAACATAGCTTCAGGCAAACGAATTTTTAAATTAAAAAATCCGCTGAGACGTACTATATTTCACAGAAAATTTCTGCTTATAAACATATTAAGTATTAGTTAATTTATAATATCAGGAGGAAAATAGTGTCGTAATATTAAGAAATATATATATATATATATATAAGAAATAGATGAAAGAGAATACCAGTAATAGCCCTAAAGCTACTTGCAGCCAGGAACAAATAACATGAAAAGAAAAGTATGAAAGAGGTTTTAGACAGCATCTCTTCATCAGCGGTGTCAATACTGTCTAAAAACCAATGGATTGTTTCCGATGAGTATGATCTATACAATAAACACACTCAGACACAGTACAATCCATGAAAAATAGAAGAATTGATTAAAAATTGAAATAAGAGTTACTTAACCAAAGAACACCAAGCCTGGCGTTAGACAGAGTGGAAGTTAAGAACTTGTAACCGCAATATATATATATATATATATATATATATATATATATATATATATATATATATATATATATATATATATCACAATTTTAAATATTACTTTCACTGGGCGATATTATTAGTATTTTGCAATTTAAAATCATCATGTATAAGAGTTTCACGACACGGATATTGTTTGTAATACCTATTCAAAAATATTGTACCTTTGTACCATTCATTTATAATGTGCTTAAATGCTATATAAAGTCCATAAGTTAAAGAAAGAAACTTCTATGATTCACAACAAAAGTTAGACGAGTACTTCTAGAAAGTGGTGCATCTTTTGATTTTGTCAATTTTAAGTTTTCCTGTGGAAGCTTGGGGGGGGAATTTTTTCCTACTTTATTCGAAATTGTAATCTATGTAATTTATATCTATGAATTCCATTTAAATCACTGAAAAGAAATCTCTGTAAGTAATGCGCATGTTTTTCAAACCATCCATTTAATCTTTTTTCAAAAATTAGCTTGGATTTTTTTGAAATAATTTAATGAGAAGTTAAAATTGTTTAAGAAAGATTAAAAAAAATTAAGATGTACAGTCTTTTTGCTTTAAATCTCTACTCCTAAAACTTCTACTTAAAATAATTAGAAATAAATATTTTTAAAATAAAATTGGAAGAATATTGACATTAAAATTTAATCCTAGCTCATCATAGAAATGACATCGATGGCTGAAGCACCATTTTTTTTCTGCCAATGGAGTAAAAAGTGACATAGAAATCATGTCTAATAAGGTAATTTTCATTCAATTACATAATTCTATAATTTTTTTAATTTTATACAACACTATACTTAATAAAATGTATTTTGCTTTCATTCAGTTTTTAGCCAAAAGATTTATTTTTAAGTATAGTAGTTTTACATCCTGTATTTTCCCCGTAAAATATTTTTAGATGACTGCAGAGAAACCAAGATTTCTTCATTCATTTTCTGGAAAGCTCCACATCACTGTCAAGTAAGATAATGAAACATTTACTTGTAATATATAGCATATATTTATGAACAGACGCACAAACATGCACACAGGATTCCATAAAATATAATTGAAGAAAAGGAGAGAGCGCTCAAGATAAAAGCTCAAGTTACTCAAGATAAAAGCTATACTTATTCAGCATCTACATATTAACCACCTGTATGTTAAATTTATATAACAACTAGCATGCAGATGGTTAATAACAAGAAACGGAACAATTACAGCTTTCTGAAACTGTGGAGTCAACATCTTGAAATACGGTCTTGAAACTCAGCGAGCATAATAGGTGTACCACAAGTGAATGAATGCTGAATACAACGAGGAATGAAAGGCAGTTATAGATGAAAGGGACCTTTCAAAACGGTAAATAAACTAAAACAAGGGCTGTCAGATATATAAATTTTATCATTATATTATTTAGTTTGAAGGAACTCTTCTTCGTCATTTTCAAACAGGTTATAAAATATTCAGTTCGATAATTACTTAGTTTTATTGATAAAGAAATGAGAAATGATTATCAAGGGACATAATTATTATATTCTCATCTCTTACCCATTCAATGTCAAATAGATTAATCTGCAATTAATACTCTTCTAAAAGTAAAAAAAAATTGTAATTTTTTTTTACTTTTAGAAGACTTAATATAAATATATAAATATATATATATATATATATATATATATATATATATATATATATATATATATTTATATATATATATTCATTAGAAATTCACGCATACATCAACTACAACCCTTATAAAATAGCATTTCTAGTTATGCGCCAAGGCAGCCATTAACAATGAATCATATATACAACATTTGACAAGATTTACTCGCTTTATAACCTTGTGAATGCTGTAGCCTAGCAATTGAGAACTAAGTTTGATTCCCCCCAAAAATTGAAATTCACAGTGAGTGAATCAACACCAAAAAGTGTTCACAATGCGTGGAATAAACAGTCAAAAAACATAAGTGAATTAACACCCAGAAAAAAGCTTAGATGAAAAACAAAAACCCATTCCCTATCTTCTCTTCGTTCGCCAGCTTCGTTCGCGTAGTAAAGCGATGACAAAAAACTAAAAATTCAACACAAGGGGTTTCGCCATGGTTATTACATTTGAAAGCCGTTTAAAAATAACAAAATTAATAAAACTAAGATAAATATCAAGAAGACAAGGAAAAATAAATCCTAAAGCTTATGGCATGATGGTAGTACGTAGGTACTACAATTGGAAAATATGCAGAAATTCACTCACCGTGAATTCCTTTTTTCAGCGTTAAGCTCGCCTAAAA
>OU015495.1:88598413-88605913 GCA_907164885.2 Dolomedes plantarius
AAATTGTGCGCATGGCAGTGACGGATCGTTCAGTCACATCACGAACCATAGCACAGCACATGCAGTCTGTACCGCATCATCCAGTGTCTGCGCGTACCATTCGACGCCGTTTACAGCAGAGTGGTCTGTCCGCAAGACGTCCATTGCTTTGTCTACCCTTGACGCAGAACCACAGACGTCTCCGCCGCCAATGGTGCGATGACAGAAGGATGTGGACGGCAGAATGGAATGAAATTGTCTTTACTGACGAGTCACGCTTCTGTCTGCAACCCCACGATGGTCGCATTCGAGTCTGGAGACACCGTGAAGAGAGGATGCTGAACAGCTGCGTTATGCACCGCCACACTGATCCCGCACCGGGTTTTATGGTATGGGGCGGTATTGGATATTACTCTCGCACACCTCTAGTACGCATTGCCGGCACTTTAAACAGCCAGCGCTACATCTCCGAGGTGTTGGAGCCAGTTGTCCTTCCTTACCTTCAGGGCTTGCCCACTGCCATATTTCAACAGGATAATGCGCGACCACACGTGGCACGCATTGTCCAACGGTTCTTCGTCAATCGCCAGATTGAATTGCTTTCCTGACCGCCTCGCTCTCCGGATCTTTCGCCGATAGAAAACATGTGGTCCATGGTTGCTCTACGATTGACCCAGATTCCATCCCCAGCTGCCACAGTTGTTTGGTTTCGTCCAACACGACTACCGATTTCCCTGAAAGATAATCCACAATCTCGGTAGGCCACTATCCTTCCTCTGTCGAACTCAGATACTTGATCAAAAGATGATCGGTGTTTTCGACGAGGCATATTGATGGTTTTTTTCAAAAAACCACAAGAAAAACAGAATTGCCGAACTTGAAATCGTCGAAATCTCCAAGCCTTAAATAGCGCTTTCGAGTTGCGCCACAGGCGCGCGTGATGTGCGTCTGCGCTAAAATTCTAATCATTTGCATATCTCACCTCCGCTAATGCATGTTGTAAATTTCATGTTATTTGCATGTTTCGTTCAGAGTGTTGCATTCACAGTGGCCAGCAGTGTATATATACATATATTATATATATATATATATATATACTCATATATATATACACACATCTATATATATATACATATATATATATATACATATAAATATACATATATATATATACATATATATACATATATATATACATATACATATACATATACACATACATACATACATACATACATACATACATATATATATATATATATATATATATATATATATATATATACACACATACATACATATATATATATATATATACATATATATATATATGTATATATATATATATATATATGTATATGTATATATATATATATATATATATATATATATATATATATATATATATATATATATATATATATATACACACACACTGTGATTTTTTTTTAAACTGACGCTACCAGAACCATCTGTATTGCGATCTATCAGCCACAATTCCACCAAAATTGATAGAGGGGCTGAGGATGACATGGGAAAGAGTTTCCGGGAAAAAAGAAATAGTTCCAAAAGTCGCCGATAGGGGTTAGATATGACGCTCCTGTTGTCGGCGCACAAGAAAATTTGTATACAAGGTAATTGCGTCATCAAAATACACATTCACGACTATGTAGTTGACATCACCGCCGGTATTTCGGGCTATAAAGATAAGGTATGAATGCTAAAAAAGTTGTTAGCAGACAAATGAATAACTAAGAAATTTCACTGCAGCACCACTTTATGCAGCAAATTCACTTCTCCGACCTTCAATATGACTGCAGTCCTGGTGAAAAACACATTGTATCCTGAACACTAAGTTGTCCACGGCCAAACGTAACATGTCACCACGAATGTTTATCAAAGTCCGGGAAATGTTGCCCTTTAGGGCCGCGAAGATCGAGACTCCATCAAGATTTTCCTTTGACTTAAAATATCCCCACAGAAAGATGTCACATGTATTACGTCCGGAAAGCGAGGTGGCCATGCCAGCGGACAAAAGCGACTGATGATCCTTCTGTAAAGTGAAGGCACAACAGATTCCGTAATTTATAGCCCAAAATACTGGCGCTGCTGTAGACTATGAAGTCATGAATTTGCATTTCGATATTTTAGTTGCCTTTTATGCATATTTTGGAGTGCACCGACAACAACAGCGACATATCGTCCCTTATAGGCAACTTTTGGAATAATTTTTTTTTCACGGAAACTCTTTCCCATGTCGTCCTTAGTCCCTTTATCAATTTTGGTGGAATTCCTGCTGATAGATCGCGCTACAGATAGCTCTGAGTAGTGTCAATTTTATATCGAAGTATAAAATCGCTCAATTGAATTTTTCATTCCAAATATTCTTTAGTACTCATATTCAACCTCAAGCAAATGACTGGTCTTTATTGAATTAGAGGTATGTTTATACATACATATATATATATATATATATATATATATATATATATATATATATATATATATAAATACATATACAAATGTTAGAGATAATAAATAATAATTAATTATACTCAATAAGAATACCGTTAGGCGCTATGCTGCACTATATTAGTATTTCTATGTATATTAATCTTTAAAATAAGTGAAAAACTTAAAACTGGTGGAAAGCTAATTCAGGGAAACTACAACCAAATCCTGAAACTGAAGTTTTTAATGGCTGGGGGCAGTTGTGACCCCCCTACTCCGGTTAAACTAGTTTTTTGCCGCGGCAACACTCCCGGAAGCCCGAAACCTCAGTGCAACCTAGACTTTCGTCAAATAGAAGTTAAAAAAGGTATATCAATAATTAAAACTAAATTTTGAAACTCAAAACTGGAAAATCTTAATCAAACACAGTGTTTACGATAATTACAACAGCTTTAATCATATATAACTAAAATTAACAAACTTTGTAGCATATCATACCTGTATAACGTAATAATGTAAGAAAGTTCTTGAATCAATTGTCTTTTATACTGTGTCCAGATCTCAAATAAGTTGTAAATTAACATACAGTTACGGTTAAAGAAAACGGTGTTTATATTCGGTTTTACTGATTTAAAAAAAAAATAATTATATTATACATTAAAAAAGACATAGGGAAACCCATCTCTAAATGAAAATTTATAAATTGCTTAATTATAAAATTTATAAATTGCTTAATAATCCATATCCATTTTATAAGTATTGAGACACCATTTTATAAGTATTGTTTACATCTTATTAAAATTAGTAATGACATTTCTTTTGATGTTTAGGTGTAAGCATGTTGACCATGACATAATACGATTTGGTTTAAAACTATATTCATCTCGGTTATCATACATTTTTGTAATTATTGAGCCATTGCTAACTTTAATACTTAAATCTAAAAAGTACAAAAAACCTTCCTTATTGCACGTAGTTTCAACTAAACTTAAATTACTAGGGTAAAAACTAAAGTCCAAATCAGATTTATTTACAAAGCATACCAAAATGTCATCCACATACCTAAAAAACTTTACTTCATTAAATAAACAAGTTCCTGTTTCGTAATTATGTAGATAGATATCAACAAGAATTGATGAGCATCCCCCTCCCATATGGATACCAAGAATCTGTTTATATATATCCCTGCCATTGTATAAATAAGTTTCTTTTAAAACTAGCTGTAACAATAATTTATATTGGTTATATGTAATAAACTGAGGTAAATCGTATCATATAGATTTAAAATGATACTATGTAAGTCATCTAAGTTAATAGAGTTAAATGAATCCGAAAAGTCATAACTTGTCGGACTCCTACTATATCCTGCATGTAACTAATACTATTTACTACTTCATAACTATTTTTAACTATATAAGTGCCTTCTTTTTTAATTTTTATCATAACATTTTTAAGTAATTCTAAAAGACGGTTATTTGCGATAGTAAGATATTTATTACAGCCTATTGTTACGGCTCTAAATTTGATAGGCACCTTATGAAACTTGGGCATTACTACTATGTAAGGAAATTTAATTTTATTAATACCAATATTGAAACCTATACGTAGATATAACGCATTTATTCTATTCTTAATTACGTCTATGCTTAAATCTATATTCTGATATACAGTAGTATCTCTGTAAATGTCAATTAATTTATCACAGTAAAAACGTTTACATAATAATGCATAGTTGCTGGCCATTTTGTCAACATAAGTTATAACATAATTATTCTTTAACTTAACGATACTGTTTTGAAACTGTTTAAAGAAACATTGGTATCGTGACGTTTAAAGTTTTGTAAATAATTATTAAAATATGATTGAAATAACTGTTTGATGTTAAATACCCATTCTGCGAAAGTGGCTGTAGGGTGGTTATATTTTACAGCTAATTTATACACAAAAATATCCATATCTTTATTAAAAGTACTTATGACACCAAATTTAGAACCTTCTAAACGATAACCATTACCCTTATACATCATGAGCATCAACGCTTCATCTTTTACTATTTCAATGTAACCACTGATGACATGGCTATATGTTTCGTTGTAATAAGGGGAAGACGTGTTGCAATCACAAGATTCAGGCAAATGTTTATATATATTTTTAGATATTTCGTTTTAATTAAAAATCTTTCTACCTAAAGGTAATGAATATTTGAAACAAGGGGTAATATATATATCTTTTATGGGTAATAAACTACTGCAAGAATTAAGGATTTTGGAAAAAGTTATCTTGTCTACAATACTATTGCCATATGACACAATACAAAATTCCCTAGTCAATTTTTAATATGATACAAGATCAGACAAATTAAAGCCAAGATAAAAACTATGTGATTTTATGTTATCTATAAATGCATATGGGGTAAGCGAGTCCTTTCCAAATCTAGTTAAAAAATCATAACTATTACACAATTTCCAAAAATCACCCAGCCATTTACGCTTTACACTATAAACAAAGTTCTTTATCCAGTTATATGGAATGTAGGACAGTTGCCTAATGTTTATGCATAAAGTATTTAGTTTTTTCAAAAGATCATTATATTTACGAAAACTACCACCACCACCACCACCACCACGTTGTTTTCTTTTTAACGTTTTATTCACTTGCAGGCTATTGCATGGATTTACTCTAGGTAAAGACATATTAGAAATATAGCTAGGTCCTATATTTTTGCCATATAAAAGCGTATTTAGACCGTAATGGTATACAGTCTTAAACATTTGTATATGGTAATTTTCCCATCATAATCGTAACCTGTCTTTAATAATTAAATCAATTATGGTCAACATCATTATTGCGTTATACAGGTATGTATGCTACAAAGTTTGTTATTTTTAGTTATGATTAAAACTGTTGAAATTATTGTAAACACTGTGTTTAATTAAGATTTTCCAGTTTTGACTTTCAAAATTTTGTTTTAATTATTGATATACCTTTTTTAACTACTATTTGACGAAAGTCTAGGTTGCACTGAGGTTTCGGGCTTCCGGGAGTGTTGCCGCGGCAAAAAACTAGTTTAACCGGAGTAGAGGGGGGTCACAACTCCCCCCAGCCATTAAAAACTTCAGTTTCAGGATTTTGTTGTAGTTTCCCTGGATTAACTTTCCACCAGTTTTCTGTTTTACACTTATTTTAAAGATTATATATATATATATATATATATATATATATATATATATATATATATATATATATATATATATATATATATATATATATATATATATATATATGTACACACACACACACACACACACACACACATATATATATATATATATATATATATATATATATATACATACACACACGCACACACACACACACACACACACACACATATATATATATATATATATATATACAGTAAATACTGTTTATAAGGACTCCGGTTATAAAAACATATCGCTTAAAAGAACGGAATTATTAGTTCCCTGTCAATTTTCATGTGTAATGATGGATATAAAATCCGGTTATAATAACATCGTTAATAAGAACATATCGCTTTTAGTGACAAAGTTAATTGGTTTCTGAGAGAATAAATCGCTTATAAGAAAATATTAATTGTGAACGGACGGGAAGTATCAGCACGTTGTTCTTCAACCATTTTATCAATTTTTTATCCAAAAAAAAGAACTAAAATTAAGAAACTTCGAAAAAGTCCACATTCTGACATAGAAGAAGCACTTTCGCAATGGTTTAAGATTCAAAGGAGTGCCAACATTCCCCTAAACGGACCGATTTTGGAAACGAAAGCAAATGAATTTGCGAAGATCTTTAAAAAACATGATTTCTTTTGTTCAACTTCGTGGATCCAGAGATTTCTTGAGAGGCATTCCATTGTGTTCGGGAGAATCAGTGGAGAATCGAAAGCCGTGCCACCAGGAGTTTCTGATACCTGGCTTAAAACCATTTGGATTACGTTACGAGAAGGTTATGAAGACCATGAACTCTTCAACGCTGATGAAACTGGCTCATTTTATAGGATGACCTCGGATAGGACGTTAGATCTCAAACCCGAAAACTGCAGTGGTGGTAAGCTTTCAAAAGAAAAGATAACAGTTATGGTTACTGCAAATTTAACTGAAACTGAAAAATTGAAGCTTTTAGTGATCGGGAAATGCAAAAAACCGAGCGCATTTAAAAATATAAAATCGCTGCCAGTTGATTATCATTCGAATTCAAAATCTTCGATGACAGGAGAAATCTTTGAAAACTGGTTACGGAAGTGGGACCAAGAACTTATTGAACATAAAAAGAGAATTCTTATTGTGGACAATTTCCCAGTCCACCCTTTGGTTGAAGGTCTTCATGCCATTAAATTAACTTTTCCTTCTCCCAATACAACCTATGGACAACCTATTACAGCCTATGGACCAAGGTGTCATTAAGTCCTTAAGAGTTCATTCCAGGAAGCACATGATTCTACAGATCATCGACGATATTGAAAATAAGAAAGAACCGAAGATTTCGATATTGGGTGCTATCATCATGCTAGAAAAGGCGTGACAGAATGTTAAACCTTTAACGATTTCGAATTAGGGCTTTTGGTAGCCCTGTGGTACAGCTCGCTGGTTTTCGGTGTTGAGGGTGCTCAGATCGAATCCCGGCGTCGCGCCACAAAAAATGCCTCTAAATGTGTCGTCCCTTCATAGGGGATAATACTGTCTGCCTATATGATGCCTCCCATAATAAAATGGACAGTAAACTGCGGCGTAGTATAGGCGAATGTTTGAAAACAAGTACCTCAGCATTGGTTACAAAAAGGAGAAATTGAAGGATTTCAATTTCTTTCCGGCATGATGGTTTTCTTAGGGTTGAAAATCCTTCCATTTTTTTAAACTCAAGACGCTAGAGATGAAACGCTTCAAGACTGGGCTCGAGATTTGCCAAATGAACAAGATTTACTTCAGGCATATGAAGACATAGATTTGGCTCTTTCAACTCATGAGAATGTAACGAATGAAAATACTGTCGCAGGCGTAAATGCAGCGATATCTGGCAGAGATGACAGTGCCA